>JAVTVY010047096.1:0-23297 GCA_036873755.1 Hanleya hanleyi | reverse complement strand
ATAACTTTTATTGTCGAATCTATATATCGACCATCATTTATATGGTCATTTTCCAGACCCACATTTTTATGGTCCTTTTTTATGTGCTGAACGAGTTGCAACCATAAAAATGGTGGTCGCATATATAATTTGACAAGCATTTATATCGTCACTTTTGTGAACTCCATTCTTAGGCCATCTCTATTTTGCTTAATGAGTTGCGACAGGGACGGTACAATACATTTATTTTATTGTCCCTGGTTGCGACCATGAAAAATATTGTATGGGCACATTTTTAGCCATTAATTTTGTGGTCGCTGCGGTAAGTGTTCTGTATAATTAAAATAGTAAAGCAGGGTAGGCACTCCGAAGAATGACAAGCAATTCCTTGTGACTCACTACTTCGGTTTATTCCTTCCACAAGCCCTCAAAACAAGAATTTGGGGGGGGGGGGTGTTGAAGGTGGTATGACGGTGAAGTGTCGAAATATGGGGTCTCTATATATAACCCCATGCTTTATATATTTTTATTTAAAGCATGGGGTTATATATAGAGACCCCATATTTCGACATTTCATCGTAATACCACCGTCCACCCTCCCCCCCGACAATCTTGTTTTGAGGGCCTGTGATTCCTTCAAACCATCATCTGAAGTAATTTTACAGAGAAACCTAACGTTGTATATACAGGTAATGTGTTGAAATCATCGGTTATGAATGAACATATATGGTTGTAAAAATGCCATCAATGTTAATTATGTGCAATATAAACAGTTGTTGTGGCATTACATAAAAAGATACATGATAGAAGGGATTAACAGTATGTGGTATTAAACCGTAAGTGGTGACGGCAATAAACAAAGACTCAGTTAAGGCTGACAAGTCTTTGTATATACACACTAGGGAAGTGACCAGTTCAATATAATATACATTTGTCAGATTTTATTGTTTTATCAATCAAACAAAGCTAACTGTTTTGAAACTTTCAGTCCATTATTTAATTGTGGTTTGTTGTTGTTAATTGCAAACGCCTCTTTAAATATTAATTCTGATCAATCCTGGGATTTATTTATGACTTTCATGTTGTTAAAAATAATCTGAGGAAGGCGAGGTACAAAAGTGGTGTCCGAGTTAGGCATGCTGAACAATCTCATAATATGGTCAAAATGCTTACAGTTTTGAACATGGTTTAAATTTAATTTAAATAGATGAACTATCTTTCACTTCGCCAAGTTGTAGAAATTTATCTCAAGTATCAGTGAAGACTGTGGCAATTACGGACCGTAATTGACAGAACAGCCGCTGTTACTTCCGCTGTGACGATTTTGACTTCGGCCAGCCTGGTACCCTAACTCACTGTTACATTACTTACATATACCAGTTTGCTAGGGAACCTCAGAAAGCCTCGTTCTGCGTTTTGCAGTAAACGTGGCACTGTAAGTTTATATGCCTAGATGAACCGGTCAGAAAAAAGGACTAACTGTATAGCCTATTCACTTTGGATATTTTATATATTTTACTTCTGTCTGTCCCAGATAATATATCCGAGCCGTTTTTGTCGATATGTCCGGGACAATTTATCGTACAACATTGAAACTTCACACAGTATGTACATGTAAACTAAAAAATACTAATTTTTTCCTCCATATTTTATTGAAATATGTTAAGAATGGACAAAAATGACCAATACCTACCATGTTATTTTGGGACCACGATGATGTTGATCTGCCAATCTGTCTGTTTTGTTTTCGCGACTTATTGAGAACTAGACTGGAAGGATTTTCTTGATACTTTGGAATAAAATTAGTACTTTTTAGATTACATGTATCTACTGTGTGAAGGAAACCCGTGTGAAGTTACAATGTCGTCCAACAGGTTGGGGACAACACCGTGATCGACGTATTATACCTTCATCGGGGTATTATACCTCTATTGGGGTATAGGGCTATGTCAACTTCAGTTTTTCTATATTTATGCAAAATGTGGACATCCACACATACCCGGTTCAACAACGTTTATGGCGTCATTGTTTCATGATTTTCACCTCAATTTATTGCTTTGTTTTATGCGACTAATAAATTTCAAAAATAGAAGATGGCTCCAAATGACATATTTGGTGAAATTTATTCTGTAAATGAAAATGACATGTGATGGCATACTTCGATGTCAAGATTGCGCAAATTGCAGGATTTAAGAGCCAATGCCTAGTTAATAAATCAAGTTTAATTGAGAGACCCATAATCTAATCTGCTAGCATGTGCACCGCATAAAAAAACAGACCTCTGCCCAGGGTATTCTGACCCTGCCATGTGTGTGCATGCTAGGAGATTGTGCATTGCATCGGACAATTGAATCTAATTTATTTATCAGTTCATGCATCTACCTTCATGCAACTTTGATATGACTTTAAGATGGAATTATGCCATCACATGCCATGTTATTTAGAAAATAAATTTCCATGAATGTCATTTGAAGCCATGTTTCATTTTTGAAATATTAAAGTGGCTAATTTGAATGATTAGTCGCATTAAACGAAGCAATAAGCTGATGTGAAAATCATGGAACAATCGAGCCGTTGAAAGATCCATGCAGTTCAGGGTATGGGTAGATATCCACATTTTCCATAAATATATAAAACCTGAAGTTGACATAGCCCTACCTCGATCGAGGTATAATACATCGATCAAGGTATTTTCCCCAACGTTGTCTCCGAAATATCGCTTAAAACATCTCGGATGTATTATGTGGGACAGACAGTAGTTATTCTGTTCGTATAGTATAATACTACTGCTGTTTTTGCCAGCAAAAAAGTACTATTAGTTATACGTCGCCCTTCCGGGGTAATACGGGATGAGATTTGGTTTCTCTCGCCATATTTTTCCGAGGCGTAGCCGAGGAAAAATATGGCGAGAGAAACCAAATCGAATCCCGTATTACCCCGGAAGGGCGATGTATAACGAATTTATCATATCTCAGAGCATTAAGAATCACTTTGGACTTCAAGGCCGACATAATGGAACGGACTTCGATCGGACTTGCACTGGTTTCAGAACGATCCACAGCATGCACCGGAAAAAATGAACACTAAGACAAATGTATAATTTTTACAATCATCTTTAAAACGTACTAAGGGAGGAGCAAAGATAACGATAACATATACTGTAATCCGTGAACAATGAACCCGGTTTCCGTGTGAAATACCGGTGGGCTTCGGTGATAAAGAATGAACAATCTAACTTCAAATTCAGCTTCATCTCTTATGTTCTCTTCTGAAAATCAGAAACGTATAAAATACTGGAACATTAAGCTTAATCTCAATTTCATATTTAATATGTAATAGCCATCGACGAGTATAATATCTAGATTATATACCTTTTGTTAATAAATACATCGAAAGACCCGTTCCGGATTCACATCTGTTGCGTGGATATGTAAGTTTCAAATACACGTGTGAACTGTTACATTTCCATTCTGTCTATAATTCAACACCGTGTCCCTCGACAGTGTCACTTGTGTCATGTTTCCATAACATCACACAGGAGAAGGACCAACATGAACTGACTTAAATTTACAGTTCGAGAGAAAAATCGGAAAAATCAAACTGTCCTGCACAATTTGGCAGAAGTATAGGTATTTGCTTCATTTTTGCACGATGATGTTGATTGCATTTATTGTGCAGTTATTGAACATTGGCGCTGAGAGATTTGCGGCGACCAGGATAGCTGTGGGAATGTCACACGATGTGGGCGGGACAGCGGTGCTGTCGAATTCACAAAACAGCTGATTAAGATCAAAATCAAAGTCGTCGGCATGGCCTTCTGCTCGTACATCCTGGGTGTGTAACACGGCCGACGTGGCATCATTTAACGTGGGTGCAGGGTACTGAGAAGATGATGTCACAGTTTCTGCAGGATGGGGTTTGACAAGAACATTTACTGGAAGTGTATGCGTACCGGTATTCGTCTTTCGGGTTTAACCCATCGTGTCAGGAAAGGCTACTGACGCAACCGTGTGGCCCATTTGCAGTTTCTCGCCATCACTTACTCGCTGGTAAACCGACAGCGACGAGACAGATCTGTGACCTGTGACAGCCATTATTTGAGATGCTGAATAGTTGTTTCTACCAAGGATGGTGATGCTGGTTGCTCGTATACTGTGGTTAGTGTATGGTTCAGAAAGTTTCAGACGAGTGCCCAGGTTGGTCATGAAGGCTGCCAAGCGGTGTTTCCCAATAGGTTTGTTATAATACCAAACTTTATCGTCGTCGAGGAAACTATCAACCGGGTACTGCCACAAGCGATCACATTTCGGATGGAGTTTGGAGATATAACTTTCGAATGAAGCAACAGGACAGAACAGGGAACCTTCTTCTTCAGGCATGAATCCGGTAACACCCTCTTTTTGCTGGGCCCGGCGATTTTTTGTGAGTTCATCCTCCTTTTTTCACATACCTCTGCCCAGTTTTCGGGTCCCGCTTGATGATGAATGTGTTTTTTGTCATCTTTTCCATATTCTTCACTCCCCTTCTAAAGAAGAACAGACGTACATCGAACTGAACTTTATTTGCAAGCCCAGTTGGGGTTTTTGGGGACATGAGAACAGACTTGTAGAGTTTACAACGATCGGACTCGTTTATGGGCTCATAATGATCGGTGTCGCCTTTTCCAGATGCCTTCAACTCTGCAAGTGCGGTTTGAAGCACTCGTTGGCTTCATTAAACTCCGAATTTCTAATCAAATCAAAAGTTTTCAAATACGGTGGGGCCTTCAGGTAACGATTCAGAGAATGTCGAAAGTTTTCGAGAGTGGATGTTTTGTACAATTCTCCGTCTTGTTTTCGGGCATCCAAATAAAAATGACTGAGTATCTCTGCTAACCTCTCGGCCGAGAATCCTTCGAATTCTTCACTCTGTCCCTTCTCTTTCAAGTAATACTTCAAAGTTCTGGCGGACGCTTTGTTCGATTTTTTTGTGTTGCTGGGAATAATATTAGCCCGCTTTTCAACAACTTCATCGTCCGTGTGAGACGCGAAACGTTTGCCTGATTCAGCCATTTTGTTTAGCAGACGATGGAGTCTAGTGAACACCTGTTCGTTGCCCTTGGCGACGGGGGTATACGATATATATTCGACCAGCAAGTTGACAATACAGCATCACACATGAGGTCTGTCAGCCAATCAAAAGTCTACATGCTTCTCTGAGATATGATAATAACTGGTATATATATCCCAATTGGGATAAAATATCCATGTCAGAAGTAGATTATTCATGTTTCAATCAAGCTGGCACATATTGTTAGTTATTCTGTTCGTATAAAGGCATACAACAGTGGTGGGTGATTGGAAGTATACTGCAACAACAACCGGAAAAAATATTGCACATAATCCCAATATCACAGAGAATAATTTTGGCGAGTAAAAGTCAGCAAAATTATGCAATCGCATTGGCAGATTTGTGAAGAAGATTCTATCTTGTTTTTGTAGTTTAGCTGCCGAAATTCGCCATTATGAGTTTAGTATGAGAATTAGTCACAATATCCCAATTAGGATATATTTCAATATCCAAACTTGGATTTAATATCCCAAGTGGGATACATATCCCAGTTAGTCCTTTGCTGTGACCAGCTTAAATGCCGAAATTCGGCACAGCCGTTTTTACTGTGCAAATCGGTCAAAATATCTCAATTTGGACATATTTCAATATGGGGGCGGGATTTTGAGAAAAGTATTTGATTCAAATTTTTAAAAGCCAGGCAATGTGTTGTATGTTTCGTCCCTCATGAAATCCAATGTCAGTATCTGTGTTTGTTTTGGTTCGAGAGATGCCCTAGTGTCGTTTCCCTCTGGGAAGAAAAAAGAGGAATCAGTCTCACACAATGTTCGTTCAGGTCAACGGACACATTTTAAGCCAGCAAAGCAACCTTGTCAGTGTCACAGCAGAGAGTGTACACATTGAGGCCATTCTCAAGTCAAGCGCTAAAATCCGAGTCGGCCACCATAATTATGGCAACCACAATTTCCGGTTTTTTTCTTCAATTTTGATCATATATCCAATCCGATATATATAAAAAATCTTTGAGATAACTTCATTTTTGAGAGAAATGTAATATTCTACTTCTGACTACCTTAAGGGGGTGTACTTTTACCGTTGATTCATTGGAATGTTTATACTCTGTTTTAGATGGTTGAACTGTCACCTGGGAGCAGTGTATATGTATACCAGTACCACCAACAAATGCAAAACACCTTTTAGGAGAATGAAACAGTCAAAATCTGACGTCAGAGAAGATGTTTGCTGAACACATTCTTGACGATATGGCAATGGGAATCTGCCGGCACTAACTAGTAACATCATAGGAGGAATAAAGGGTGAGCAAAATTTTACTCTGTCAACTCCCATACTAAATTTTCCGGGCATGAGGTAGATGTCAGATACATTAGAGTTGGAGAATGTTAAGTATGTTCGTGAAATATCATAACGCCGGCACATCATTCTATTTCCATGTTTTCAGTTATAAAGAGGTTGTCACGTCATTTTGTAGATATTCAGCAAATAATATATTATGATACAAATTATTTAGTAGCCGAGATTACCTATTGCAGAAAACACATTCATTATTAATACCATGTGCATTGGAATCACATTTGTGTCATCGGAAGGGCTGTCTGAGCCTTGTGAATCAGAAATACCTCTCTAATGATGTTTCTCACTCATTTCAGCTTTCTGTACAACACAATCGACAGCACAGCTTCTGTGGTCAACTGGACAATGGGACAGAAGAGCCGCAAGTGGAGGACTGTGGTGATCATTGTTGATTCACTTGCTCTTTACCATGTCTACATGGACTCAATTGGCAGAGATCATCTAACATAAGGTGCTATTCACAGTCAGATATATGAACAACAGGGATTTTATTGAGATGGGAGTTGAGGTGAGAATGTATGGTGCCCCTTTGATGTAAAAATCACATGACGAACAAGAACAATAGTCAGTCTGGATACAAGCACAAAGGACTGTAAATAAGAAAGTAGTGACAAACCGCACACGAAATAAATGAGCAGGATGTTTATATGTTACTGTAAATATGTTTTAATAGTGCTGATGTGGTGAAGTGAGAGTGTGTGTTCCAGGTTCTATCTATTAATCATATGACTATAGTCTAACAATAGTCTGCCTGGATACTACAATCATGGACTGTACATAAGATAGTAATTAAAGAATTGCCAAACCACAGACTGTAACGATGTGAGCAGGATCTTGCTGTTTATGTTTCAATTGTGTTGAGATGTTCAGGTGAGAATGTGCGATCCATCTTTTATGTAAAAACCACAGTACTGAGGAGAACAATAATCTGTCTGGATACAAAAACAAAGGACTGTAAACAAGAAAGCATGGTCAAACCATAGACTGTAAATTTGGTAAAGAAGTGAGCGGATGTATCTATCAATTTACATTTTTGTATATGTTTTAATAGTGCTAAATACGTAATGTATGTCAAAGAATAAAACTAAAGTATTCTGCGGAAACAATCTGATTTATTGAAGTTTATAGTGTACTACTTTTCGCCATGACATAACTGCACCTCGTAACTACACTTGACCATGGCTTATGCCTTACCAGTACCTTCTGTAGCAACCCGACTGTACCTTAATGGTACCTCCAGCTATAAAATGGCTGACCATACCTTGCACAAGACCCGGTACCTTGTTACAGTGCCTTATTGATACCTTATTCAAGCGAGGTACAGTCAAGGCATCGTTAACATTTTTGGGACGTACCTTATCTGTACATTGCCCATGTTCAATCAAATGGCAAATTTGGAGATACGGATAAGGTATATGCCTTATCTGTACCTGTCCTGTATGTATGTCGAATCTATGGCCTGTACCTTATTGAGACCTTCCTGATACCTTACTACTGTGAGGGTGACAGGTCGGAAAGGTCAATTGGCTGTGAAAAAAGATGACACCAAGCGGTATTAATCCATGATAATATGGTCGACTCCGACCAGGAAAAGTATGGTAATCATATTTCTTATGGTTGCTCTTGACCACTAAATATGTGGTCAGAAGAATCTTTCGACCATAATTTTGCTTGAGCGAGCATATATTGTATGGTCAACTTGACCATATAATATACTGTCGGAGCGACCATAAAATATCTGGTCGCCTGGTGATCAGATGTTTTATGGTTACTCCGACCATAAGTTGTATTGTCAGATAGTGACCATAAAACATATGGTACGTCATGTCTATAGTATAACTGTTATGGTCGCGGGCAACCATATTTTTTATGGTCGGTTCGACCATATCCTGCTAACAGTGTATTGTTTAACACCGCTGAACCGGCACGGGTTCGAGCCCAGCTGGAACATCTCAAGATGCTCTAATTAAATGATAACGTCACCAACATTCACCATTGAGCTCCAAATCTAAGACCATCTCAACAGACTTCAATGTCACAGCAGCACCATCATATACGTTTCCCCAAACATCTCGCAGATATTATGCGAAACGCAACAGGCAACTGTAACGTTAACTGCAGGGAAATCATCCGGGCTTGATATCCAAACTCTTCAAAACATAGCGCCATTTTCCTTTCAACCAGCCGAATGCATTTTCAATCACCATTCTGGTGCTACTGAACCCAGATATTTTAAAAACCGCAAGGTTATACAGAGCCATATATTATGCTGTTTATATAGATTGAAGTAAAATAATAATAATATAATAATAATAATAAACTTTATTTTAACTCGATAGCCTCAATAGGACAATGTGCCTCTTTTCATGAGGGTCGTTCATCGTTCTTTGAAAGAAGAAAGAAAGCAGAGGTGAGCAAGCACACTACCGAATGATAGCATGTGTTGATTACTGTTCCAGAACTGAGAATGTACACTTTTCACTGTCAGTGTTCTACTGTTATACAGGTAGAACTGAAATGTAATTGATGGAGGATGATTGCTGGATTACTGAAATATTTATAATATGTTCAAGAAACTGATTAATGAAACGTCTATGGGAGGGAGGAAAATCTCATAATCTCCTAATGACGCCATTCGTCCATTCCACACTGAGGGAGATCAAAATAACGGTTGTTGAATTTTCCCACCCTCAATTAACTGAATATGTTTATGAAAATATGCAAATAACAGCTACTAGGAATACTTAGTTTTACATTTACGAACATTTTCCCTCATTTCTCCATTTTAACCCTGCAGGAGCATGCCCTAATTGCCGTGTGTGACATCACTGGGCTAAATGCGCAATGGTGCTTACAGACATCGCTTTATAGATACAGCGTGGAACTTCATCTGTATTATTTCGATTTCTTTCTGGTTTACATAAATACCCAATACTAAGATCAGGCTCTGCATCGCCTATCGCATATCAAACTACAGTTTTAATGCTCTCCATACTGGGGCGTGGACATATCTACTCCTTCCTAATCACTCTGTTAGCTCTATCTGGCCTGGGCGCCCGTCCATTTCCCCCCCCCCCCCCCCCCCCCTAATCATTTTCTTATACCTCACTATACCCTTGGGTCAAGCGAAAATGCGACAAATATCCAATTTGGCCATTGTGATCACGATATGGGCACGATTAAACGATTTTTCGGTCTGATTTTTCAAAAAAAAATTATTTACGTGCTTTCGTCGAAAAAATACGGTATGATTAGTAAATAGTAAATCTGGTGTGAAATAAAATGGCTTCTGCCCAATTTTCCCGGATGCTCGTCAATTAGAATTTAACCATGATCCCTCAGCTCGGGTGTTATACAAATAGGCTCAAAATTACCCCCAATACGATAAACTACAAAGTTACGAAGTGTTATTGTGGGGGGGGATTGTGACCCCCTCCCCCGGGCCTGGTAGGGTTAAACTGAGGCTCGTATCAGTGTATACTATGCAAAAATGTCACCTCTTTGTCCGTGAATCTGCGTTATAATGTTTAAAACTGGCTGCGGCCATTGGATAACGGGAAAACCACAGACTGGAGCAGGGTAGGTTATTTCAAATATACTCAGATTAAGCAAAATGTCTAAGTTGTTGAATCGTAAGTTGTTAACATTTATATTAATATCGTTATGTCCCATTTCCTGTACATTTAGTCTGTGTACAATAATATAGCAGAGCATCTATACGACTATATCGAATGCCTTGACTGGCAAATATCGAAGACAAAGTTCAGACCATGCCAGATTCCGGTATAAATCGATACACGTACAGTTTTGTGATAAATTATACACATGCATATTTAAACATAATGCATAAATTTAAGCACTACCCTATGTTATCAAGAGTTGTATTGCGTAAGCATGTACAGTTGCGAAAAGCGCGATTAGATAGTGACACCTGAACATCTACTAAACTAACATACGCTGCTGCTCTTATAAAAGACAAACACAACAATGTCATTAACCAGACCTTTATAAGAATGGCAAGACAATGGCTGGAAATGAGTCAGTTTCAGCAAATCCATCGCGGGAAAAATGATGTAGGCAATCACAAAATAGCAATTTTCCAGTGCATTGCCATGCTACAGTATCCTGTCATTATCTAGTGTACCCAATATGCGGACGACGTTCTCATCATACTGGTAAACAGCCGCTTGATTTGTGTCTAAATCTGTAGAAGGTGAGCAACGTTAAAGGAGTACTTACCTTATTTTATATAAGTTCCTATTACAAAGGTTAGACTCTTAAAGAAATATAACCAACTATTTTACTTTCGTTGAGGGCGATAACCTATTATTTTCATTACAATTTGTGAAGTCATGTTTCCGCTTTGAGGTCGACGTGGGCGCCGCCATATTGCCTGTGAGATGACGTGACTGATGACGTCGGCATTCAGGACAACGTCACGGCTAACGATTGATCCAGGGACGTTCCAACTACGGCATTTAAATTACTCTGGGTTCGAGTTTCAATTCGAGGAAAAAACTGGCGCGGCAAATCCCACGGGGGGTGAAATCCTAAAAGGAAATTGGTTTAGGTTATCTTCGCCAACTGAAAAATTTCTCCCCCAAGGTTTGCAACTGAGACTTGCCCGAATCATTTTGGACAAAATTTGAAACTAAGCGGCAAACCAAAACAGCGTCCTCTGCAATTGTCCAGTGATTTCAGTTGCACGACGATGCTTCTAAGTTCATAAACATTTTCATGATTACACTTGAACTACTAAAATCAACCAGAACGTCAGTGAATTTACTGGGTTCCTTCTCCTACGAATTATCGGCATGACCGGCACGATCAACCTTAAATCTCCATGACGTTGTGACGTTTTTAGATGAGTATAAACTGACTTCCGCTCATCTAAAAACGTCACGCAACGGTGCAATGGCGGCGCCCAGTGCACGCCATTGCCAGCAACAAATAGTCAATATTTCCTTTATTTCGCATTCTATCAACATAAGTTTTATATAATAAGGTTCGGAACACGATAGCTGATAAGTATAGTCACACTCAAAAATAAGGTAAGTACTCCTTTAAGCTCGGTCAATACTTGGATGGGTGACCGGGTGCTGTACTTGCTGGGATGATCAGTGTCCAGGGTATTAGGAACTGTGAGGACTCTCGTGTTCTGGCACATGTAGGCACCGTCGTGATATGACCGAAACAAGGTTGAAAACGACGTTAAACCCTACTATTCACGCCCTGTTTTTGTAACAGAATATTCAACGGATAGAGGGAGGAAACTCACACCTCTGTTGGTGCAACATTTATTGCCCTTGTTTATGAATTTGAAACTACAGTTGTCGGATTGAACGTCGTTTCTAATTTATCGAGAATTATTTCATTATGTCCTATTTTCAGCGATGCTAAGGCTCATACTTCCCCAGTGTCAGAACAACAATAGCTCTCATCTACCGGCTTCTGAATTCTCCCTGAAGCAAAAGAAGATCGAATTGCACTGCGAAAAGCACTGATTAAGTTGTAGTGGTTTGGTTTGCAGAAATCGGGAGTTGATGGGCACATAAGCTGACAAAGTGGCGCATATGCTGCTAACAATACCAGCCGTAGACATGTATTGTTATACCAAAGTGTCGTTTTAATCTCTCGGGTTCCTTGACTCTGCAGTTCACATGATATCCTGTGATATATAGAATTATTATCCTCATCAATATAGCATTTTGGTCAAGTAAGAACCACGAATGACAGCTAATCAGTCAAATAGCCATGCTAATCTACACGATGCATGTTGTAACATATAATTTCTGTTTGGCAATAATTATTAAGCTATGCTATTTGATTGCGCAGGGGAGATCATAAGGAGGATTTGCTTTTAATTCAAATAGATCATGCAGTTGTAAATAAAGCGGCGAGAGAAACTTAGGGAAAAGGCAGAATTCCTAACAACAGCCTGCCACTTGGTGAGAGATAAACATATCAAACTTTTCTGATGATCCGTTATGGTAATCTGGCGACCGTCTGGCAGTATATGTTACATCTGCGATATGTCTGACAGCCGAGATTAATAGGGTCATGTAATGTAACGTCATTAATACCGTATATATCAACACTGTGTCTCAGAAACCCTCAAGTGAATGGCATGTTCAGATGCAACAGTACGCAGAGTAATGCGCAAAATCTATTCGAACCAAATTCGTGTAAACAAGGTTATTTTATTCATGAGCTATATACGTATATGTAAATCCAGCATGAATTGTCGAAGATACGTATAGATGTTGTGGAGATTTGGGAGATAAAAGCTTCATTCATCGTGATTGATACAATTAGTAGTGCAGGACTTGTCTGTTCGTTGAACATGGCTGTGGAAGCGATTGTGCGCCCATTTTCCAGTTCTTTTTTATCCAGTCGCAGTGGCAGGACAATATGTGAAAGGTGGTAGGAATGTTGCATTCGGCGTCCGGATGGATACGGCTCGTGGTCACGGTGCAGTTTACCAGACGATTGCATGGTTTGGATCATACGTGATGGATGATGTCCTTAATGTCTTCTCATTTAACCACGTGCAAGGCTCAATGAGCATAAATGACCTCTTTGAGGAGAGTAGTTTATACTTAATACAGCAGTTACATCTTCGTACTACAAGTTCAGGCAATAAACATCCGTATACGTACATGTAGTACACTAGAAGGAATACTTGAACCGTTCGTGCAATCTTTGAAGACGAATTGACCTTCAGACAGCCGTAGTATGGGCAATCAATATATAAGATATGCTTGCCTCGGCTCTGGATTGCCGTGTTTTACAAACTAATTCTCAACTTATTATTCTCAATAATTGACCTTAAATATGGTTGATTTGAACATGAACTGACTGATAAGAAATACTGTTTGTCATACTATATTGGACAGTCTCGTATCAAGCATACATCTGTGGAAGGAGTATTTTTAACAGAATATTCAGCGGGTAGAGGGAGGAATCTCGCAGATTTGTTGGAGGAACATTTATTGCCCTTGTTTATGAATCTGAAACTATACAGATGTGAAGAAACGCCAGTTTTACGGTTCTAATCCACAGAAAAGAGGTAGATTTATTACCATAGTTTATCTTTTCAGCAATATTAATACTCATACTCCCCAGTGCCAGAACAACAGTAGCTCTCATTTACCCATAAAACGATAACAATTCTCCCTGGAGCAAAAGACAATCGCGTTACAGTTCGAAAAGCACTGACTCAGTTATAGAGGTTTCGATTACGGAAATCGGGAGGTGTTGGACAGAGAGGCTGGCAAATGACTCATATGCTGCTAACATTACCCCTGAGATACGAAGATGCTGAAAAGATGGGGACTGGACAATTTCAGTTGGAATAATTGAAAACAGACGAAAAATCGATAGAAACAGGGTTTCTCATGTTCCAGCAACTTTGTGGTCAATGTTTATTCCAATCCGTTTCGATAATTACGATATATCGATGATATAATGCGACAAAACAGATTGACGTAACCTTGGAGTTTCAAATAATTTCAATGATTTTCTTCTATGCTTGGAGGATGAAGGTACTTCAAATAGTCTTAAAGGCAATTCTCGCTGTAGTTTGATGACGTCCTTGTCCTTCACGTATTAACGTAATATAGAATTTGTATTCTCTAAAGGCAAAGTACGTTGGCTTCTCGTTATTTGTGTATGATGGAAAATATGAGTTGTCATGACCGACGATATCGGCAGCTCCATCCGTTTGGTTACACTTCATTTTCTTTTCCTTGCATGTAGTTGTTTGTCGTAATTAGGACAAAACCGATTGATTCTTCATGCAGCGTTTACTTGTTTGTCACCTTAGCCCATAGCTATGGGCGGCCATTTATGTCAAAATTACTAGCTCGGGTTGTGCAGCCTAACTCACAACAGACAACGTATCTAACGATATAAAGTGTTGGTTTGAACGATTATTTCATCTTTTTGCAAACAAGGAACCTAACTCTAAACGCATATTTCATCTCTCTCCAAAGGAAGAATCTAACTGTGAACGAAAAGTGGAGATACGGAAATACAAGCGAACTCAGAAGGAACAGCATATTTCAGCACGTACAACGTATCAGAGAACGAACGACCTCTTTCAGAACGAGTTTTATAATCGAGGGGGCGCTCAGCAGACGGGAGACCACTCGAGCGCCTCTGTCTGCTCCTCCCCCACATGTTGACACCATTTTCAGGGGTGGCTCTCGTTTACATGTGCGACTCATAGTAAGGAGTCTCACAAAATGAGAATGACAAGTCCCTGTGAATTTTTGTCTGATATCTGAAGTTCAAAACTTTTGGTACACTTTAACCCAGGGGCAAAAAAGAACCACACTCATTCACGACCTGAAATAGCGGAACTCGAAATAGCGGCCGAGTTTCACGTCATAAATCTTTCTACCATCCGGAATGACCCGAATATTTCCGGAAATAATTTCCGATGGAACGTTGTTCGTTGTGAAACAGCTCGTTCGTTCAGAGTTATACTCTTCGTTTAGAAATAGATCCCTCTGTGTCAGACTGGCTATTCGTTCAGAACTAGGCTTTTCATTCTGTGTTTGCATTCGAACATCGTGCCGTTTGTTTTCGGTTTGAGTATACGTTTAGAGTTAAGGTTTTTTTATTTGCAGGAGTATAAAATGCGTTTAAGACTACAGTGTACATTGTAAGATATGCTGTCTTTTCTGAGTTTGGCTTTACGTTTTGTAATTGCTAATTTTGACATGAATGGCTGCCCATACATAGCACAACAGTTTGATCGAACAGATAGGAAAAGTCTAGCGTAACCCTATTCTTCTTAATTGCAATGAAAATGAATAAGATTTTAGAATATGGTCATCAGATTCGACATTTCAATGCGGTATCAAACAACAACATACAATTCACTCTCTTTTTGGAGATACTTTATATAAGCCTCTTATACGGATTTCATTTCCCACGTGTGACATTAACATCAAATGAGTTGCTTGAGCAGATGTCATCACAGCTCCCGAGCTAGCGTATCTAATTCGGCTCAAGTCGGTGCTAGGGACCGTGTGAATACTTCATAGTCTCCACATGAACATCTGCAATAGACGCGCGGCTGAGATACTCAGGCTACGTCCGAGAATCCATCGTATTCTTATACTTATGCTTCATTCTTATACTTCGTATACTTCATAGTCTCCACTTACACAGCTGCAATAAAAGCGCGGCTGAGATACTAAGACTACGTCCGAGAACCCATCGTATTCTCTGGTCTGAATGTTAGGTTAGATTCATATGGTTGTTTTTTAGTCGCCAGACGTAGTCACTTTTCCCACCTCTTGCATATCGCTCCCATTTATTATTTGTATCTCAGCCATTCCATACTAAGTGCACATCAAGCTATTTTTTTCAAATGTATCATCCAGGCTGTCATTCTATATTTTTAGAGTCGCCAATATACTAAGTTTAAAAATATATAAAGCATTTGTGTGTTGGGCACACGGTATTCTTGTTTTGGTCCGCCGGGAAAGTGGGTGTCTCTGAGTACAGGCTCCGAGCATCAGTGCATATCTACTGCAACACAGTGGAAATTTCCAATGATGTCTAGGTCAGACAGCGGACTCCTGTTGTGTAATGTAGGTCAGTAGAAGCAATGTTGCTGCAGCCACAGAACAGATCAGATATATATTCTGATTTCAGCCTCTGATGTTCGTAATTCTTCTTATTATTTGGTGCCACGCGAGCCACAAATGTAAGTATTTCATTTCTTACCCACTAGTAAACAGAAGTTGGAACTTTTAACCATATATCAAAGAAGTCTACTGCAGTATATGTCTAAGATTACAGCAAAGAAAATTTCCTTTGCTAGTTTGAATTAATGCAGTATGTTTCCTTAGCTTTGTGTCACGCAAGTCACACGAGTCACATACCCATTGCTTCTTCATACTGAGTGTTAGAGGCAACCAGTTGATGACATCTTATGTGAGATGCCTCATACAGACTTAGCGAATAACAGAGCGCAGCTTTCGTTCACCGATGACAGTCTCTAAAAAGCAAGAGATGCAGCACTGAGTGCGCCTGGCACAGACACTGTTCATTTCAAGCGATAGTTTCTCTGAGACTCTGTTTGATGGGACTGAGTGGACTTCAAAGTTATAAGGATTAGATGTCATGTGGAAGGATTTCCCTACATTTGTTTCGTTATTGAAAGCAGTTAGCGTGTTTCCTTTTCAGATCAGAGTTAATGTCACGCGAGTCACGTCATTCCATGTACACCAAAATAAAGAGATACACTTCAAATTTCTTGAGCACCTCAGTTGATGTTCTGGATTAACCCCTCCAGTGTTACCTGTGCTCCATGAATGACTTAGTCATAACATGGGCCACAAATCTTGGCGTTTGTATGAACGGGTGAGGCGAGTGTCTTCGTGCCTGTCACGCGAGTCACGCACTTTGCTTCATTATTTCAGTACTTTCTTGATCAGCATTATTACCTTTGTTCCCTGTGCTGTAAGTCTCTTGGTTAAGGTAGATATAGAATTAACACATTAACTGAAACAAGTGAGTATTAAATACTTCTGAACAAAATAACTGAGTGAATATGTCACGCGAGTTTCGGTGGAATGGCTGATATGGTAGGACTCTGCTGGTGGACTGTTAGTCCCCGAGGTACGCCCTCTGTACATGTCATTCGACAAATGTATGTAGGTTTATTGTTTTGGTGGGGAATTCAAGCCGTACGACGTCGGGCATTACAGGTTAGTTTCTCTGGGTATTCTTGCATTTATCAGGTTACCCCATGTTGAGGCGTCTTCTCCATCAGACGTCAACGATGCTCATCCAGTAACATCAGATGAGTTGTTAAGCTGATTTGTCATCACAATCCCCGAGCTAGCATATTTAATTCCGCTTAAGGCGGCGCTAGGGGCCGTGTGGATACTTCATATTCTCCATATGAACATCTACAATAAAAGCGCGGCTAAGATACTAAGGCTACGTCCGAGAATCCATCGTATTCTCGGTTCTGAATGTTACGTGCCGAGAGATGCTTTCCTGTAGTGTCATATGTTTGCTTTTTAGTCGCCAGACGTCGTAAATTTTCCCCACCTGTTGCATATCGATTCAGTGAACAAAATGCAGATGTCTTAAAGGACCCCGTGCCGTCGCTTACTTCTTTCTCGGTCGAAACTCCAATGAATCATCAAAATATCGTCCATATGTCGACACCTCTTTCCACTTCCCTTATATGCGTTGTAATTGTATAATACCAGAAAGCCTAGCTTCTGCCTTCAAACATATATAAATATGAGGGGAAGTTCAGTTCCATTGTTCCACATCACAGCTGGTCGAAGAAATAGAGAATAATGATTTAACGTCGCGTTCAGCAAGATTTCAGCTATATAGCGACGATCAAACAAAATGCTATCTATTCCAACAAAAACAAGTCAACAACCCAGCAATCCAGAAGTAATCACAACACAACAAGAACATACATTAAAACTTATACAACAAGACGATTTCTCTAAAATAACCACAAAATGTATGGCCGATTCTACATCGCCTGATCATGGTTTGATCGAAACGTTTCTGGCTGTTCAAATGAGTTTAGCCTACAGTTTTTTGAACTCACGAAGTTTGTTTATTATTCACAGCATCTCATAAAGATTGAAACAGCCGTCTCACAAAAGTACAGATAGAGGGTCTGAAATCGCAAATGGGATTTTAACAGGATCAACCTCAGCATCTAAGGCTATTGCAAAAATGCAACATTTCCCTGACAAAGATACCAGGTTTTAGCAATATTCTAGTTGTGCAAAAAATGCAACATTTCCCTGTATCACCTGATCGATATATACATCTCAATATTCCAGATACAGACCATCGAGTGATATATCTTATTGTTTCCCACTGTACTCTATTTTCTCACATCACAGCGGCCTAAAGCAATGTGATACATACACCCATGTGATACAAAACCTGTATCACACCCTTACAGTTTGCTAACTATATTTTTGGGTTATTTTTCAACATTATTTTGATGTGAGAAATAAACTATTACAAGCGTCTAGTCCGTCACTCATAATTCAGCCGTCGTCCAGTAAAGAATATCCGCGTCAATAATCCAACTGTAGGCTATACTCATCTGAACAGCCAGAAACGTTTCGATCAAACCATGATCAGGCGATGTAGAATCGGCCGTAAACGATTAACTCACAAACATTTACTAAAAAAAAGAGCCAGTCCCAAGGTGTGTTCCATGCCATGATGATCTCACGGTGAAACATATTCTTATCGAATGCATAGATTTTAAGATTGTAAGACATGCTTTTTATCGAACGACTACTTTGGAAGATCTTTTTGGTCGGATGAGGGAGGATTGCATCTTGGGTTATTTGAGACAAATCGGGCTGTTACATAAGTTTAAATGTGTGTATGTTTTAATGCGTTGGATTACTAAGTTAGTGACTTGAGTACTTAGAATTTTGTTTGATCGTCGCTATATAGCTGAAATATTGCTGAACGCGATATTAAACCTTAATTCTCTCTCTCTCTCTCTCCAAAGACCGTTTCCGTATTCCATATAACACTATTAGCACCAAATTCAAAAATACAATCATAGTATACATAAACATAGGTTAGTTTCCTGCAAGAGAGAAGCGGTCAACAGTTTTCAATGATGCCGACAAGACATTATGATGTTCCAAAAATATAAAATCCGTATCGCAGATCAGTATTTTTAATCCATAATAATCGTTGTAAAGTCGTCATCTAGAGAAGGCGTCGTTTGATCGTTTGATAAAACCCATATGAAACTAAGCTCGTTTCATATGGGGTTTTATCAAACTCGTGTGGTAAAAATCAGATAAATGACCACTCGTAGTGATAATCTATATTCATCATGTATCTCGACCGAATATACACTGGGGCATCTTCACATACCCCACAATGCAGTTGTCCGAATAAATGCTCCTCGCCCCGCAACGTTTCATCCTCATTGGCTATATTGAAACTTCGTACACCAAAGTGGTGCCAAAAGTACTGAATTTCAAAATGTTTATCCTGGAATAAATGCTGACAAACCAGGCTATTCCTGCACGAGAAAAAAAAATGAGATTCTCAAATTGGAGGGATTCTGTTAACCAATAGAACACTTTGGTAAGACTGGAATCTAGGTCATGACTATTTCAGCAACAATGCCCTAAACATGGGCTAACTCTTTGGATAAGGGTTGAACACCTCATAGACCAATCTAAGCATGTAAAAAAAAAACTCTAACAGAAATGTGATGTCATTCCAATAGTGCGGTGAGCCCGAAATCTTATAAAGAAGAATATATCCATCATTTGAGCACATTCAGGCTTCTGAAATACACCCATGATGGTGTCCAACCTTTTGGATGTTGCTGAAAATTCATCCTCCGCTCTCCCACGTCTACACGATGGTACGTGGGAGTAGTCTCCCTTGGACTGCTAGAGCTCTAGCTTGAGTGCAGGTTATACAGCAATACGTGTATTTAGTGAATCGGCCTGGCACATCTCTAGGGAATTGTATTCCAAAAAGTGCATAGCCATTAATATTGTATAATACCAGAAAGCCTAGCTTCTGCCTTCAAACATATATAAATATAAGGTGACGTTCGGTTCCATTGTTCCACGCCACAGCTGGTCGAAGAGATAGAGAATTAAGGTTTAACGTCGCGTTCAGTAATATTTCAGCTATATAGCGACGATCAAACAAAATGCTATGTATTCCAACAAAAACAAGTCAACAAACCAGCAATCCGGAACACAACACAATCACAACACAACAAGGACATACATTAAAACTTATACAACAAACCGGTTCCTTTCTTAGTGAATGTTCGTGAGTTAATCGGGTGTGGTCGATTCTACATAGCCTGATCGAAACTTTCCCGGGTGCTCAGATGAGTATATCATACAGAGGCCACTGTGTCAACAACAGGGGATGTTTCGTGTAAAAATTTGTTCATATTTATTTCCGTTTACAATGTGACCAAGGATCTTGAGTCATCAAAATCAACTAGAGAAATATAAAAACAAAATAAAACTAGAACATTTACAATCTGGGAGACTCGGAATTAACGAAATTGCTAACTGATAATACATAGATAGATGAATAACTGTCTTGTCGTTTAATTTATGGATTAAATGAAGTTATCTGTTAAATGCCGTGGTTCCAAAATAGGCATGACATGTTTATGCAAGCAGATGGGGAGATGGATTAAAATAGGGCGGGAGAAGAGACCTTGTGGCGCGGAGATGAATTTGTCAAAAGTGAAACCATTACCGGTCCGTCGAAAAAGCCGGTCTTGTTTCTCGTCAGCCTGTGCAAATTGTTCCATAACTATTTATGTTAGACGTACTATGTAGCGTACTGCGCTGCATGTTACATATGTTTCTTGGCCGATTCAGGGGACATAACTCTAAGCGTCTTGTTACTGCTCTCACAGCACATGGGCATACTCTGCTATTTATTAGGTTCCAGAGTAAGCATTGTCTGCCATAAACACGTTGATCTTAGAAGCGGATTCAATTCGTGTGTTTATTGTGGTTTAATCCGGTATCTGTGTTTATAGGCAACACTACTTATTAGACTATCTAATATGCGGCGAAGTAATGATTGCTGCTATAACGCAACGTATCGCTATGCTTCTATTGTTCAATATGAAGACGAACACAAATTACAAAGCTTCCAAGATTATGCGTAATACAACACGAATTGTGGCTATAGACATGTATCTACTTGGGATTTATCGAATCTTTATTCTTCATCAGGACCTAATTGAAAACCTTAGTTCATTAATAATATCGTTGTTCAATAAAACTGGTCGACGGTATGTTAAGGATACAGAGCCCTCCTGCAGACACTTTTGCACTCCACCAAGAATTTGTCTTTGTACCGCTAAAAGTATGCCGTATAGCTGTGGTAATGTATATATTTGTTGAAAGCGAATTTCTTGTGGATTCCAAATATCTAAATTTGTTCACTATAAATCTGTAGGCTGAGAAAATATTCAAATTTAAACACAATAATTAAAAAAAATGAGCCTTCTTTTTTAAATGGCTATTTTAACTTTTCATAACTTACATCATCATTTCCTGTAGAAGATAACTCCAACAGGAAATCCCATTCTCGTCTCGCGAGACTCCCTACTGCGAGAAAGAGTCTCACGTGTAAATGGGAGCCATCCCCCCAAAATTTGGGGGGTGAGTAGGCGGCGTATGATTTTCACCTCTGTATCCGGCTTGTCATTGACCTGCTGACTCCGCCGAGTTAGAAGCGAATTGCTGAACATAACGTGGGCTATATAATTGGGAAATGACTCTTTCCGTTTCGGAGCATATCAATCGCGAACAAATTATTGTCGGTATGTATACTTGGCCGTGAAAGCGAGTTATCTACAGGAAGTAGTTCGCGGGTAGACACGGCTCTCTTTGAGAATGAATAGTCCCGGTCGAGCGAGTGATGTCATGCTGCCTCGCTTTGAGATTGGAGATTCAAAAATGTCACCAGTTTACATGAGAGTCGCTTTGGTCTCCCGCGGGTAGACACGGCTCTCTTTGAGAATGCAGGAAATCCGTGTCTCAGTTTTGTCAATTTTGGTGTAGTTATTTTTCTATTGATATTTAATTCAACTTAAAAGTTCAAAACTGTGAGTTGCTCGATTCTGTGAAGAAATATTCCATTAAATGTCAATATAATGAGAACTAGACCAAAATTAATAAAACTGAGACACGGATTTCCTGTTGGAGTTGTCTTCTACAGGAAATGATGAAATAAGTTACGATAAGTTGAATACTTTTTTGAAAATAGTGTTTAAAGGTCAACCCAAACGATCTGAGGTCAAAAATATAAAAAAAATAGTCCTTTCGATTCTGAAAATAATGATATTTTTTTCATAATTTTGTGCAGTCTGGTTGGCGAGATATTGCCGTTTGAAAGGTGAAAATCGCTCTCCTGTCAATTCCAGCTGTGACGTCACGGAGGGGAGCCGTCTTGTATTCTCTATGTTAAAGCCGTATACCACAGTCATAAGTATCTGCTGATTTCTGGAAATTTTCGGAATATCGGGGCATCATTTGTTAAATATGCCGCGACGTTGTGTAGTGGGAGGTTGCAATTTTACTACAGATGACGGTGTTAGTATTCATTTGTGGCCTAAAGACGAGAAAATCGCTGCAAATTGGACGAAATTTGTACGCAACACGAGGGTGTGGAAAGAGGGCCCGAGCCAGTACTCGTATAATTTGCTCGGCACATTTTGACAGAAAGACATCATTCGAGGACCTCTACAGCGTAGCAGTTGAATTCGGGTACAAACCGAAACTAAAGAGAACAGCTATTCCAACTATCAAACCTAAGAACAATCAGAATGTGACGGCAAAGAAATCGGACAAGGAGAATCTATCACGGACATCGGCTGAACGAACCTAGCCTGCAAGCGAGCCCTCGGGCAGGGAGACGGCTGTACATGCCCTGCTCGCTCTCGCGTCCCCGATGAACGCCCAGAATGCTATCCATGATGTGGCATTTGTTGCTTGAGGACCTACAAGTTAACTGGATGAGTCTCTATTTCATATATACTATTTAATAATAATAAAATGATCTTTCATAAATATATATACGTTTGATATTAAGTAAATAAATAAAAAAATAAAATGTCGTACAATGATCGGGCAAACCGGTCGCCTTTTAATGTTTCTCTTTTTCTGAACACCAATTGGAGTGAATGGCTGTAGATACAGAAGTGATAATAATACTTCATAATCCCTTGACATTTGAGATTGTGAGAATATCATTCGATTTCAATTTAATTGACGTAATTTGTCGAAAATTGAGCATGTGAATGCTGATCTATCACGTCGGTTCGACACCCACTCACCACGGCTTACTTTTCGCCATGAATG
>JAVTVY010047095.1:0-23569 GCA_036873755.1 Hanleya hanleyi | reverse complement strand
GTAACTTGTTTCAAGGAATAACGTGTTTGACTCAGAAAAACTCAACTAGGCCTACACCCTGTTACGCTCAAGTTTACCTCCATTACCCAATCAACAGACTTTCATATAATCTTTCATATGAAGTTGTAATGTTAGACCACACATTTCTGCATGTCTGCTGAAGTTTGAAGCTTATGGGATGTTTATAGCTATCACACCTAGTCACATCGGTAAACTATGATGAAATCCTCTGTAAGTAGGAATATTCCGATAAAAACTGCTCTGGAAGAAGTAGCTTAATAAATAACATTAAAGACTTAGCACATTCGCTGTGTTGTAAATTTGTAATGTCTTCGGAGAATTCAACTCAATACATTTTCTAAGTTTTGAAAATTCGTCAATACATGTTGGGTACCAGTAATCAGCAAATTTATAAGCTTGAAATTTTCTTCCCATCCCATAAAATTTCGACATGGTTATGAAATTTCGTCGGAATATTCTCTAGCAATAGAGCTACTTATAGTGAGAAAGATTGTCAAATTGGGGTACCGAGAATGGATGTCATGACCGTACATCTTCTATTTTCAGCAAGGACATGGACATCTTCAGGCATATATCGATGATCTTCGCTTTTGATATTTTGGGCCATGTTTTAACAACACCTACAACTGCTCTCTACAGCAACGATACCGACAACTACTACTACGAGGGAGAGATAGAAGAGTCACTGCCATTACATAGCAAGGTCATCTATGGAATCATCATATCATGTATGGTGATCACATGTGTCGGTGGCAACATTCTCACAATCATTTCGTATTGTAAAGACTGCAAACTGCGAACAGTTCACAACAGATATCTGCTGAGTTTAGCAGCTTCCGACTTATTCATTGGTTGTATAAGCATGCCATTCTATGCAGTTTATACACTCATGGATTACACATGGCCATTTGGCGTGGCGATGTGCAAGGTTTTCTCGAGTATTGATTTCCTGGCCTGTCTAGAATCAGTCTTTGTTATCATATTGGTCAGTTATGACAGGTGTATGCTGGTTAGACAAGGAGCAGACTACTCCAGGAAACAAACTGCCCAAGTCGCCAAAGTCCGCATAGTCGTGTCTTGGTTTGCTGCATTTCTTATCTACGTCCCAGCGATCATAAGCTGGGATTATATACGTGGGTATAGTACCGTTGAAGAGGAAGACTGCGATGTGGAGTTCCACGATAATCTCCCCTTCACGATTGCAACGGCTTTGATCGAATTTCTTATACCATTGAGTTCGATATTCTCATTAAATCTCTACCTTTACGTGCTGATTCGCAAACGCTCGCGGATTCATGTGTCATCCAAAGCAATCCAGCCAAGCATCGCAACAATCACGAAAACTTCTCCGCAATCTGGAGTTCTGTCTAAGCAGATATCAACCGAGGAAGAACAAGTTGACAAGAGACGCTATAATATAACATTGAGACGAGAAAGGAAGGCCGCCAGATCTTTGGCCATTCTGGTCGGTGTCTTCGGTCTCTGCTGGTCCCCGTACACTGTCTGTACTGTGATGTTGGCATTCTGTGACGACTGTGTGAATGAAACCCTTTACGCAGCTTTCACATGGTTGCTATGGGGTAATTCTACTCTCAATCCGTTTTTGTATGCTCTCATTAATGAGCGTTTCAGAATTAATTTCATGCGTCTTCTCCATCTTCGAAGGTTTTGTAGGCTGTCAGACAAAGTCGGACACATGGGAGGCGAGATAAAGGAGATACTGTGAATTTGTGCAGCTTTTATAGGGAATCGTCCTGATATATTAAATACTTCGATTCACTCAACAAACGAACTTTCCATGGTTTCTGACCTAACCTACATAGCTGAGATGAATATAATTCTTAGAAATTGGAATAATTTTGCTTCTGAGCAACTGTGATTAAGGGCTGGACATAATTAATTTACGTAACGCTTTACAAACTATTTTAAGTTCACAGATCCTGTTGCATTTTCATTTACGTATACTAAAGTATTCAATTACTCTAATGCTGTCAAGGAGTTCAACTGGAACTCACACATGTCTGGAGGCTATAGTTCAGATTGCGAATCGTTCACATTTATTGATACAACATGCAAAAACAGTGTGACTGGTTACCTTGATATAATGAGTGATGAAGAGCCAAGACACTTCTGGCCAACGGACCTAAATATAGAAAACCGAAAAGGCTAAATTTGAATGAAGACCAGAAGATATCCCTGGCTATAATGGAACATATGTTACTGATCGTCAAAGCGAGAAAAAGCTGAACGTTCAGTACTCCCTGATTGACTAGAACTCACCAAGAGCAAGGTCGTTGAAACAATTCGCCATATGACTCAGTTGTAGCAAATCTTCAGAGTGCATTCGTAAAATTCCCAGCAGGCAAAGTCCCAAACAAAATAATATTCATATGCAAATATTACTCTTACCAGGTGTTGGTTATTTTGAGTATAAGCACACCATCATCGAATA
This sequence comes from Hanleya hanleyi, assembly GCA_036873755.1. Classification (NCBI taxonomy): domain Eukaryota; kingdom Metazoa; phylum Mollusca; class Polyplacophora; order Lepidopleurida; family Hanleyidae; genus Hanleya; species Hanleya hanleyi. Next base: position 21,096 of record JAVTVY010047095.1, on the reverse strand, counting down.
CCTCTACTTACTCGCCAACTGCATTCATTTTGGATGATTTATTTAACCGGAAAACACTTCTCAAGCATTGTTCATTCTCTTTCAACGACTCGTATCGATATACCAAAAGTGTCCTGGATTCCTAAAATGCTTAAAATACCATACAAAGCGGAATTCATAGCTAGTTCTGGAAGCTGCGCCATCAAGTTTCTTTCAATCCTGTTGATGAGGCCCTATCGTGAGATCAAAGAATTTGGGGGAAGGTATTGTGCTACTGTTTCTAAAAAACCCGATGTTAAATGTATGCGGATATTGGAACACTCAAAATGGCTTAGGAAAGAAATTGATGCCAAAGGGAACATACCGTACAGATATGTATCGACGTGGGATTTCTCGATTCTATATTACACTACCTCATCAGGACGTTATGGACCGTCTTATTTCATAAATAGCATGGGTATTCAAGAAAACTGATCGACGATGTATTAATTTCAGAAGCCATAAAGCATTCTTTAACTCCACTACATGCAAGGGGTGTCATTCATGGGGAGTTGCTTTTTTATAGAGTTGTTTAAATTTTTCAATAATAATATCTACGTGAAATTTGGCAACACGATATAGCATATAGGTATTCCATGTGTACTAATTGTGACCTTTTTATGTTCTCTTATAAAAGCGACTATATGCAGACGCTTTCAAAAACCGCTCATTTCTTAGCCCGTTCCTTCTCATTCACCAAACGCTATATAGATGATCTTCTCGCTGTGGATAACTGCTATAGAAATGACACAGTGAATTATATATATTCACCTTCACTGGATTTGAAGGAAAGTACACATAGCTTTAACGACATACCATACTTAGACCTACATCTCTTTAAAAAAGAAGCGGGCCTTCTCTCTCGTCGACTTTACGACAAGCGAGATGAGTACAATTTCAACCTTGTTAACTATCGCATTCTGGACAGTAATATTCCAGTGAAAACTGCATGGTACAAGCGTCTGGTCCGTCATTCATAATCCAGACGTCGTCCATTAAAGAATACCCGCGTCCATAATTCAAAGACCTATTCCATATTCCATATAATAGTATTAGCACCAAATTCAAAAAGACAATCATAGTATACATAAAACGGTCAACAGTTTTCAATGATGCCGGCAAGACATCATGTTGTTCCAAAAATATCAAATCCGTATCGCTGATCAGCATTCTTAATCCATAATATTCGTTGCAAATTCGTCATCTAGAGAATGATGTATCTCAGTCACGCTTTGATTGTGGCTGTTCATGTGAGCACCATCAGGATGTTGAAGTACATGGGTTCATACGGCCTCTAGCCCCGGGTTATGCAGACTTAGACACAGGTTACGAAACGTAACGTCATAGATCTTGCACGCTACGGTCGTATTTTGCTATCAGCATGTGGCGTATGCATATCTCGTTTGGTATCTCGCAAGCGCCTCCACTTAAAGTTTCTCAAATTTGGCGATAATTGTCGCATGCTGATCAAAAAAATACGAGAGTAGCGTGCAAGAGCTATGGCGTTAGGATTCGTAACTTGTGACTTATTTCGCATAACTCGGGGATAGGAGCTTACAACGAAAATCTATGGTTAATCCATATTGACTACTGATGAGCGGATCATCATGACGTCTTGACGGAATCATTGAAGACTGTTGACCGCTTATCCCTTGTAGCAAAGTAGCCTTGATTTTGTCCTAATGCTTTTATATAAGTTAGGTCTTTGGATTATGAAAGTGGAAATTCGTTAATGCATGACGGCTGAATATCGTAAGTCGGAGTAGATGCTTGTATTTGTGAAATGGGAAAATGGAGAATTTTATTTCACTGTCTCCTATATGTTTGCCGACTTTGCAGTGTTGTGGTGCTGGTGTGTTTATTTGTTGACCATGCACTCTTGGTGCTGTTGAGCTCCTGTTTCTCCAATATAGTACTTTTATCAGTTAGATAAGTTAAAACATCTGTTAGTGTTTTTGAAAACACAGCTCATGGATTCATTAAATGCCAGTGGGTTAGCATTGTGAAAGTGTTAATAACATTTTATTTGAGCATTTTCAGTTAAGTGAATTAAAGATCTGTGGATTGTTATTAAATTTTACTTGTTTGAGCTATTTTTTTTTTAGTTAAGAGTTTGTCTTTTCCCTTTGACAGATCAAACCCGATATGTTACAAAGTCTGTCATTTAGTTGTAGAACTGTCGCATTATTGTTAATAAGGAGGAGAGTGTTATAGTTATTTGGGTTGTTATGGCTAATAAATGTTGCTGTGTCGGTATGTAAACATTGTACCATTTTGAACAACAGTCTCAATATATTCGAAACGCTTTAATTGCTCGTCTAGGCTAGCTATAGTCTCATCTTTAAATATATTTCTTCGTTATGTATCTTAGGCTAATAACATCATCATATACTTCTAAAATAGTAAACGAATCTTTATGTGCACCAACTGTGTAAAAGAATATATATAGTTTTCGTTTGGTTTGTCATACCTGCACAAAGTTAATTTACACCGCTATATCTGATATATTAGCATGTTTGGGTTTGTGCACTATATCCCTTAAAAAGAACATAAACATCGAAACTGCAGTCAGAATATAATAATGTGGAAAGTCAAGAAGTTTATTTGTTTTTTTTCTTATATCACTTCTCCACATCAGAAGACCGCTCTTTTTATATCTATATATACTTACTAGCTATGTATCTATTATATATGCATCAAAGAACATAGTTTTGGTTTGGTATATCATTCATCCACAATATATATAATTTATTGGTTCTATACAATTGTTTCTGTTAAGAAATGCTTTTCGATCTTTTCCTCTGTATTAACATTCGGCGCTGGATAAGGCTAGTTGTATCTTGTACAAAAGAATGGCAGAAAAATCCAAACGTTTAGTGGTTATTTATTCGATGATGTCAACAGTGCCCGTCTCTGCTATGGTTGCCGTAATGGGCAATTATACTTCTTGGATGGCTGAACCAAAGAATAGGAAAACAACGTCGCAACCTTTGAGGTCAAGTGAGGTGAAGAATGATAAAAGCAATCTTGACCAATTAGAGATTCGAATAATATGAAAAAAGAAAAGAGTCGTTCGCTACGAGAGTTCAGGCTGAAATATCTTCATTTTACACGGTATGAGTATATCATTTTTTATACTTTTCTTTGCCGAACCACGCCAATTGCAGATAGCCTGATGAGTTCATATCGACTGATTTGCATAACCATTAAAGTGCATTTGAGATATTTGTTCACTTAGTAAAATCGGACGGAGCGATGCTTAGGTACATGCGTTGATATATCTGAAATGAAATCATATGACACACTGTATGAGACCTTTTGATATACCGAAACAGCAAAAATGATATATTTGGAATGCCATGGATAACAGTACAACAATTAAAAGCCCATTCTCTGTGGATAATAAAAGGAACATAAGGATTTTCAAGATGGATTTCCGAGCAGCTTCAATGTCAGGCTGTATATCTTACCTTGTCTGTTTACCATATCTTGAGCCGCACTCTGGTAAGATGACCCAATAGACACCAGGGGTATTCTCACTCTGCTGGACCCCCGTACAGCGTCTGCACTGAGTTATTGACATTCTGTGACGAATATGTGAATGAAAATCTGATCGAACCTGGACAATATCCTATATATTCACTGTTGTGTTTTATGCTCTCACTATTGAGTGTTTCAGAACCAATTTCGAAGGTTTTTTCAGGCTACAAGTTAGGCCAGAGAGGAAACCACGTGAATTTATACTGCTGTTATAACCTAACCAACATCCATCCATCGAAACACACCCTTTATGGTCATATTAAATGTCTGTTTTATGTTCCTAAAAAAAACGAACTTCTTTGGCATCTAGTCTTCATTGCATCGCTATGAAAATTAATAATGTAATCGTATAGCAATGTTTCGAGTTGCGTCTTAGAAATTGTGAAACTAAATAGAAATACATTTATCGACGCAACTGTACTCCGGTAGGTTTCGCGGAAGCTCGGTTCCAACAGCATTTTCGAAAAAAAGCTGGTTACACCATGGTTAGTCGTTTACTCCATTAGACGTGCTCGTTGCTCATCCATAAACATCAAACGAGTTATTTCTTTGCACTCCCGAGCTAGCGTATCTAATTCCGCATACGCCGATTTTATGGGTGGTGTGGATACTTCATAGTCTGAATTTTCAGACAGAAAACAGACTGAATTTTCCATTATTAGTGTCGAGACATATTAAAATGGGATAAAAGTAAACAAAATATTGATATCAAGCACAACAGAACCATTTATTCGTATTACCAGTATCTCTAAAGTGTGCCTGTCAGATTCATTGTTAGAATGTTAGGTGGACAATAGATGATGCTTGTGGTACCCCCAAAAATAGATCCATATTCTCTGCTAGCCGAAAGACAACTTGGAGATATTGCAGCATGGACTGATATTTAACCGTTATGTTTGGAAAAGGTATGGTGACCCCCATTTTTATATTTCATAAGAAGTATATAAATGATCATATTGTAAAGTGAAGAATCTCTTATTTTGAGAATTAATTTTAATAAGTTTTAAACACGAAAATAGGTTCATTTCCCTACTGATTCAATGGTGCGGGATGCATAAGAGACGCAGTATATCTACAGATATTATGGTGATATCTTAGCACAACAACTTATTACTGCAAGTTTATGCACATTCTGACTTTGAAAAATGATTATGATCTACTCCCATAAAGAACCAATGATGAACCCGAAGTGGCAATCACCCGATATGTTAACCGGCAAAAAAATGTAAAATCAACTTCATACCAAATTGTCGATATAAATCGGCGAATGTTGACGAGTTATTCTTTGAACGCAATTGCTTCGCGTGTATGCTGTGATGTGTGATCTATAATTCGGTATTATGTATTATTCATTATTCTATAACACTGTCTATAATAACTTGCTAACTGTGCAATTATTGAGTGTTTTGGCACAGTTGTGTGGAATGTACCGTACATGTGCAAAGTGCAGGTGTTCATTTGGCGATTCTATTTCACAAGTCGGGTGAGGGAAGGGACGTCTGCTTTCATACAAGTCACAATCGAATAAGACAAACAAATAAATTACAAGATGGAACAGGAAGTTTAACTGTTGTTTACTTCGTGAAATTGATTAACAAAGCGACACAAATAGACCTATATCAGCCTGACAGAATCAATCCCCATTTGAGATACCACATAAACTCGTGCACTGAAACGTCAACCGAAACGGAAGCATGGTGCCAACATCAGTGGACCAGTTTTTTCAACAAAGGGGAAAAAGGATATCAAAGTTTACCATATTTTTCAACTTTTCATGATAATCTTTGTTCATAATCAATTTGAATAGTACAAAAGAATAGAAATAATGTGTTCATAAGCGTACTGAATGGTTACTTTACGCACGGTTAGTTTGGGAAGGTTTTTTATAGGGTGCGCCTCTGCCCTGAAAGATACACTTTCCTAAACTAACCGTGCGTAAAATAAACATTGAGCACGCCTATGGAAACATTCTTTCTTAAGTAATCATAATTATAATGCGTTACCTATCTACTTATTATCAATGTGTTCAATGTCTAGTGTGCGTAGATAAAATAATTAATTTGACGCAGTCGCTTTTGAGCTGCACAGAAGATGGTACGATAAGGCGGGATTTTGGCCTATACGTGGCGCGGTTGAAATCGGGAAAAAATCATGAAATATTTGTGTTTAAGGTAACGGCAAGAGAAAATATATGCGCACAATTTGTGAAAGTTCTAGCTCGATTGCGTTATGACTATAGTTACGAGATGAAATTGAAATCCACAGCATGTGCTATTTCGTGACAAAAATGGTTTAAATCCAGTCTATTAAACACACATTTAGACACGAAGGAACCCTTGGGTCAAAACGCCATTTAACTTGGTCAAGTGCGGTGGCATTATATCTTCATTACTGGAAAATTCTTTTGGTCCAAAGGGTCCTTCGTGTCTAAATGTGTGTTTGAATGACTCAATTTAGACCCTTTTTCACGAAATAGCACATGCTGTGAATTGTAATTTAATGACATAACTAGAATCATAACGCAATCGAGCTAGAACTTTCACATATTGTGTGCACATATTTTCTCTTGCCATTATTACATTGAAACACAATCATTTTTAAGACATTTCTTCGATTTCAACCGCATCACGTATAGGGCAAAATCCTACTTTATCGTACCATCTCCTTTGTTAAACCCGGCCAGGTGGGCTCATTTCAAGGATCGTATAACGTATAAACATTGATTATAGCTGATGACAGTGATTTGTCGAGCATCAGCTTTTAAGCGGTAGATGTAAATAGCTTTCTAGGTGGCGACGTAAGATGAACTGGCAATTGACGGGACTGCCTGAAGGAAAATATAAATTCCATCGAATATCTCTGAGAAGTTGTGAATGGATTCCAGTGACCGAAGTAATAATTATCGCCTGAGAGCGAGGCGTTCAACCCGAATGAAAACTCGACCCCGTGTGAGTTGTTCATCCGGCTTGGACGCCGGCCTCGAAGGCGGTAACTGACTTACACAATGGATATAAGTCTCACACGAAATCTTTTTCAACTTCATCCGAGCTCGGACTGGTCGGCAAGATTGATCAATTTCTGCCGATGCTCCACGCGTTCTGTACCTGATTTTATTGAGTTCTTTGCTTTCTGGGTCTTTCCCTCATCGAAGCTGGCATATGCGTCAGAAAGATGATCCAATACTTCCACGATGTGTCTGAACTGGACTTCGTTCCCTTTTCGTTTAAAGGTAACTGGTTTCGCATTTTTCAATTCCTCAATTGCGTGGATGGTGTCACTATGGGAGTTGGTCATTTCTTCTTTGAAGTTTTGCATACGCTTGGCTATCAATTGATCCAGGTCATTCAAAAGCTTATTTGTTCCACGTTCCATAGCAGTATCCAATTTTCCTGTCACGACCTCGACTTCCCAGTAGTGTCCGCTGATTTATCCATCTTGAAAAACGCGACTGAAAAAGTCACACAGCTGAGCAAAAAAGTTAACGTCAGGCTGAGTGTGGCATCAAGGCTGGACTGAGCCAAATGCACCGCATGCGATCGGTCACATGACCAAAATAACCCTAAACTATTGGATAATACTGTTCCGCCAAGACAATGATTCCCCGCGTTTAGTTCGAATCACAGTGAATATCATAATAACCGGAAAGTGCTGCTGAATTATAGTATTGGACCCACCTGAGGATACCTTGAGTTGACAGACAGTCACACAGTATATGAGTGTAACGGAATAAAGAAAAAAAACGTGCATGCGTAATTAGATCTTTTCGTGTTTGACTGACAGAAACTCATGTAGGCCTACACCCTGTTACGCCCATGTTTACCCCCATTACCCAATCAACAGACCTCTTACAGAACTAACAAAACTTTCATATGAAGTTGTAAAGTTAGACCACACATTTCTGCAAGAGAAATCGACACGCCTGCTGAAGTTCTTAACTTTAAGGAGGAACATGCGATGTTTATAGTTATCACACCATGTCACCTCGATAAACTGATGTGAAATCCTGTGTAAAAATAATTATTGACACACGGTTAATGTATGTCCGGCTAGACGCTTATATTTATCAAAAACATTAAGCTGAACTGTCTTTCGACGCTTTAACATTCAAATTTCATAGAAAATGTACATTAGATAATTTAAAATAATGCAGGGGATATCTACTTTTATATCAGCTTTGTTCAGATCCACGTAATTGACGCTTGGCTACACATTGCTGAAGCTATATGAGACACGTCGTCGAAGGTGAACTTATCTGGACAGAAGAAGTAACGCTATCGAGGTTGATGCTCCGATCGACGAAGGAGGGAGATATAGGATTGAGAATCAAATAAGAAGCTGAACACTTACTCTTCATAGTTTTATTCACCCTTTGACAAAAGACACAAAACCAATACATTTACTGTACTTTCACGGAGACATATGTAGACCATGATGTATATATGTCACACTCCAGTGGAACAGACATTGAAATCGGCATGACAAAACGGGAAACCCTTAGTAAAGAAAAACGCTCTGATATTTCTACCAGTTTAGCCTTCCTGTCTTTGTAAATAGCAGCGGAATGAACATAGGATTAACGGTAACATTCTAATACATCACACCAGTTGACTGACAACACGAATATCATCAAGAAATCGTAATACAAATGACACTGTTAACTACAGTATGCTGTACAACGTTGATATTGAATAGAAGTGACACTGTTAACTATACATTCGCTGTACAACGTTGATATTGAATACAAGTGACACTGTTAACTATACATGTGCTGTGCAACGTTGATATTGAATACAAGTGACACTGTTAACTATACATTCACTGTACAACGTTGACATTGAATACAAGGGACACTTAACTATAGATGTGCTGTACAACGTTGATATTGAATACAAGTGATACTGTTAACTATACATTCGATGTACAACTTTGATGTTGAATAAAAGTGACACTGTTAACTATACATGTGCTGTGCAACGTTGATATTGAATACAAGTGACACTGTTAACTATACATTCACTGTACAACGTTGACATTGAATACAAGGGACACTTAACTATAGATGTGCTGTACAACGTTGATATTGAATACAAGTGATACTGTTAACTATACATTCGATGTACAACTTTGATGTTGAATACAAGTGACACTGTTAACTATACATGTGCTGTACAACGTTGATATTGAATACAAGTGACACTGTTATCTATACATGTGCTGTACAACGTTGTTATTAATTATATTTAGTTTCAAAAAGGAATATTCATATAACGGCAGACGATTAATTATATGCCACTGAGCATTTCGCCATGGGATGAATAATACCAAGTCACCGTGTATTCTATATACAAGGCACAAGTTATCCGCCTAACGTGCAAGTTATTTTAGCCGAAATCATGATGAAATATTACCGTACGTCAGAGCATTGATCGGTTGAAGAAGAACCTGTCAGTTATGCATGTGTTACCGAGCAAACGACTCGTCAATGGATTCGCTTGGGTACGGTACCGTAAGACGCTTGTGATGGGACTGATAATTTACGCGATGTGGCGAACTGGTATTTGAGATTGAAGAACAGTAAACACGATAAAGTTCACAGACCCAACTGAAACGCTACAAGGGAACTGACAGCTAACCGAAAAGACTACGGTTAAGGCATTGGAAATGATTAAATCCGCGAAACCGTGTTGAATGTTAGATTCATATCAATCTCTAGATTTTAGAAACTACAATTCCGTAGGATTCCCGTCAGTTCGATGGCACTTCGACGGCATATCATATTCTACAGATAGCCCTACCTGCACATCAAATTTAGACCTATATCTCCATAAAAATGAAGCGGGCCTTCTCTCTCGTCGACGTTTTGACAAAAGTGATGATTGCAATTTCGACATTGTAAACTATCCCTATCTAGACCACAATATTCCAGTGAGACCTACATATGGCGTACACATATCTCGCCTTGTAGCATTTGCTAGATCCTGTGTTAAATGTTACGATTTTATTCAACGTCACACATCATTATTACAGAAACTTATAAACCAGGGTTATACAATCAAGCACATCCACTCAAATTTGGCGATGCATATCGCGTGCTGATAGCAAAATACGAGCGTAGCATGAAAGATCTAGGGCGTTCCATTTCGTAACTTGTGTCTAATTCCGGTTGACCTGGGGCTGGAGGCCGTATGAACCCCTGTACTTCAAGATCATCATGGGGTTCATATGAACAGCCAAATCAAAGCGTGACACTGAGTCATCATTCGCTAGATAACGAATTCACAACGAAAATCATATGAATTACGAATACTGATCAGCGATATGGATTTGATATGTCTTGCCGGCATCATGGAAAACTGTTGACCGCTTCTCGCTTGCAGAAAACTAGCCTATGTTTATGATTGTCTTTTTGAATATGGTGCTAATGCTGTTATATGGAATATGGAATAGGACGTTGGATTATGGACGCGGATATTCTTTAATTACAAGCGTCTAGTCCGTCATTCATAATCCAGCCGTCGTCCATTAGAGAATATCCGCGTCCATAATCCAAAGACCTATTCCATTTTCCATATAACGGTATTAGCACCAAATTCAAAAAGACAATCATAGTATACATAAACATAGGCTTGTTTCCTGCAAGAGAGAAGCGGTCAACAGTTTTCAATGATGCCGGCAAGACATGAACGACGGTTGAATAGCGAATGACGGACCAGACGCTTATAATTGTGTCGAAGCCGTCTGTGCGGATCTATGACCACTACTTGCCACAGAGTTCGTGCCACTCTGATTGAATTCCCAGTTTGCCTTCAATAGTTTCCACGTTCGACTGTTTACACAATAGGCTATGAAGATCAGTAGACCCTGGTTTCCGGTCAGGACAATGAACACGTACCAGAGAACATCTGACTGAAAAATGGCGGCGATGATACCGATTAACCAAGTGAATCCAAGGAGAAGCGATAACTTAATATATACAAGTACGTGTTGTCTGTTTGATTTATTTGAGGCTTCTTTCATATCTGGAACATTCCTTATCGCCAGAATTGTACGCACAAAGCAAAACATATTATAGAGAAGCATCAATACCAACGGCGCGATGAAGAAAATCAAAAGCATGTTAGAGCCTTTCAAGAAACAAATATCTCCTCCATAGCCTATATCAGAGCCCTCTGACTTTGAGAGATGATAGATCATACAAGATAAGACGATTACAATGGGAGAGAGATTACAAATGAGGATGTAACGAACTATTTGCTTTGATTTAGCTGAGGCATCACGCGCAATAACCATATTAGTGAAGACCTTTTGCATGTGGTGAGCAGATATTGCCATCCATGCAAACGAAACCAGCCAGAGATAGTGAATCAGAACTCCTATAGCTCGACACAGAACCGAAGTATCTCTCCAACTGGTTCCGATTAGAAAGATGAGCTGAGCAAAGAACAAATGAAAAATAAGCGCCATTGTATTTTTACCTGGTACCGTCCGAAGAGAAGGCACGAAACAGTATATAAGGAATGTGACGAAGAGCCCAACGAGCGATAAACTGATGCACACCGAAGATATAATAGCCATCGTTATGTTATCCCTTGTTCCTCGGTAAAATATTCTCGTCCGAGATTGGACAAATTTCTCCATGAGGACATTCGTGATGAAGACCACGACATCAGAGCAGATCTTCAACGTCTCTCCGCAAAACAAAAGTCTAGACTCGTTCAGATAAATGGTATGGTTGTCATATTCCACTGTTACAGACTTAGAGTTGTACGTAAAGTTAGCTACTGTCAGATTATATTCCACGAAGGTACAATCAAGAATTTGTTCCACACGCGGAGAATCGTATATAGAATTCAAACACTGATGTATTTCGCAGTCTTTGTGAAGAAGGACCGGGTTATCCTCTACTCTGTGCTCACTTATAAGATAGTAATCGTTCGTCCAGTCATCGCTCCATGAACAAGGCACGGGAGCCGAAAACAAAGTAACAGTATTATTGTCACCATCGGAGTAAGTCAAGGGAAGATGAAGGATTTCTTTTAGGGTTTCTTCCATATCCTTTACACTTCGGCCTGACATTGTTACCACCTCAGCCATTACTGAAATCATTGTCACTTCAGACTGATTATGAAAAATCTTTGCGATTTCAGGTTTATAAACCGGAAGATTTTCGTACACATTTTCATCGAACATACGTATCTCTAAATATTTGAATATGGTAGGTTTGAACGGCTGTAAAATGGCTCTCAGTTCTTTTACGTATTCGTTTGTGATGTCATGTTCCCGTAAATGCAGAGTTGCGTTATTTGGACGAACTATTAGAGACAAGCGAAATCCTAGTCCTGCTGTGGACGAGAGCAGATATTCACAATCGTCATCCACGAGCATACGCCTTTCAGAACACTGTAGACTTCGGCAAATTTCCTGTAAAAGCAGAAAAGAGTAAGTTTACATATACACAATAACAGTGCCGTCGGGGACATAAATAGTTATATTGTAGGCGAGTGGATCTGATATTTCATTTCAACCGTTATCCATCAACGAATTTCAGTAATCGAAATACCTTATTTATCTGACAGTTTCTAATTTCTAACCATTCGTCCATTTCTGATGTAAATGAAATTTTAAAAAATATTCTTCAAATAGAAATCTTATCACTGAAAAGTATCCTTTACCCAAGTCAATTTCCAAGTCGTTTTCTCGAGTATAATGTATCTCAGTCTCCCTTTAATTGTGATTGTTCTTGTGGCTGTAAAGCACATGATGTTCAAAGGGCCCCTAGCTTCATATTAAACTGAATTGGACACAAGTTACGCAACATAGCTCCAGAGATGTTGCCCTCTACGATCGTATTTAACCGTACCTGGCCCGAGGGGGGGACTTTCCGCCCCCCCCCCCCTGTTTTTTTGCTACTACCTCCGGAACGACAAAAAATGAGAGCTGAAACTGAGTGAATTTGTAGATTATAATATTGGAGTCCCTGTGAGTCTATTTGCATGAACCCCCCCCCAACAGCAGAGGATCTGGATAAATTTAAAATGGCGGCCGTGTGGATACCAGAAAAGTTATGTTTTCGTCAGATTTCTTCAACATTTTTGCTTATCTGCATGGAAAAGTGAGTGAAACTTATTTTATATCATATCAGATTATTATTTAATAATTTATCACGCAGTTTTTCCTAAGAAAAAACGAAAATAAAAAATTCGAAGATTCTGACTGAAAAATCGTTCAAGAAATGATCTTTTTGAAAATGACGTCATCATGGCGGCCATCTTCGATTTTGTTTGCATTTTTTTGTAGAGCTTGACTCAAAGTGATAGTGGTAAATTTCTGCTCTCTAGCCTTAGCGATAATGAAAATATATATGAGAGCACTTTCCGCCTCTCCCCCCAGCTGCGGAACACCCCAAATCGCCAAGGACATATTGGGTTAATGATATTTATCATAAAATTTGAGAAAATTGAACGAAGGCGTTTTGTAGTATAGCTTTATTTGACAAGTTTCTGCAATAATGTTCTTTGACGACAATTATAATTGTCACAATTAGCACTGGATATAACAAATGCTACCAGGCGAGATATGTATGCGCCGTATGCAGGTCCTTCTGGAATATAGTCTTCCAAAAAAAATCTGTACGTATTAATTTATGTTTTAAGCTTAAGAGCGGCTGTGAGCACGGTCTATTCGATGTAACTCTAGTCAAAAAAGGAAAAGGTTGTTCAATGCCGATGGACTGTCTTTGGTGTCCGGTCAATTAACACCCCACCTACACATATGTCAGTCGTATGCATATGCTCCCGTACATGTATGTGGTCTTTGTTGGGTGACTGCTCATGGAATAATATTGCTTTCACCACCTCTGCTAATAGGTTGTTAACCCACCTCCTCCGCTAGTACGCCCCAGCTGTGTCCAAGACAGCTTTTATATAGTAAGCATTATTATTACCTTTCAAATCACATATTGCATAGCTAAGCCTCACTGGCGGTATTGGTGTACGACCAATTCAGACGCAGCACATATAAAGTTGGTGCAAAATGAAGCCGTCGTACGGACAAGAATTCAAATGATCGTCTGATGATTGCTGATAATACACGGAGCTAATATTTGTCTGCTGATTAAGTTTTGAGAATTTATGCACCATAAATAAAACGGTAACATTCTATTCACTCTAGTTTTAAATGGATCCAAACAGCAGGCTGTTTTTCAAGCTTAAGAGCTGAATTTTGAATTCATACTCCATATAAGAATCACCAGACAATGCATGCAATAGCCAAGTCTGGGGACAACAAGGTGTGTAGACTTGAGCCTTTTCAGCTGCACAAAGACTCGGACAATAGCCTCCTACATGAAATATCCACCGAATTTTGCTTGACGTCATTGTTCCCTCTGAAAATGTGAAATAACACTTGTATGTTTTCCTTATGAGATGGTTACACTGGTTTAAGGGGTCATTTATTTGACATTTGCGTTCTGTTCCCTTGCCTTTGTTACTTTCAGTTTATTAATTAGGAAGGCTAACATATCCATCGGTTAAAAACTTTACATATACATTCTTCTTAAAGTGATGGTCTACAGATTATCTTATTTATACCGCCTTTTTATATTAGTAAATCGTCATTTGGATTGAATAACATTCTCACACAATTTGTACCATTTGTATTGATCTGTACCAAACGAACCAAATGTCTGTCTTGGCATTATTTTGCGCATCTGTCGACATAAATGGTTGGTTAGCTATGTCTTCCTTGCCGTAGATTCGACGTGAGAAAAAGCCCTGTCATTATTGTAAAATTGTAAATCCAAATATAATTAAACGCAATTACAATTAACATGGTGGTGAAAAACGATGTCTGCGTACTGGTAAGAAATGATGTGATCCCACAGACAAATACACTGACTGTATATTTCTATAAGAAACAGGGATCCCTGTGATGATTTGTATCCCAGTCATGCTTTTATTGTAGATTTTCATGTGAACGTGTAGAATGACATGACCATACGGACCCTAGCACCGGCTTGAGCGATGTTAGATACAGATATTTCATAGCGATGTTCCATTTGAATTATAAGCGTTTTCCTTCTTATCCAGTGAAGTATATATCCGCCACAACTTCGCTAATATAGGGATTTCCAGTGGTAGGATTATCTATATCGCGTTTGTTAAAAGAGAATGAATGGGCTTTGAAAGTTTTATCTTTTGGCAATTGCTGCATATAGCGGATTAATACGAACACAGATACAGGTCCATCAAAAATGGTGCACAATTTGTACCATTCGGATGCCTATACGCTGCTGATAAATGGGGTTACCGAATTTCACATATTTTAAATACTCCGCGTATCGTTAATGAGAACTACAAGCAATTAAATCTATTGATTTATATAGCTGACAGGTGATTTCGATACCGGAGGTATTTTTGTCGACTTCTGATAAATAGAAGAAGATATCGTTTAGCCGGTATGATACAAATCTCGACATTAATCTTTCCCAATGGGTGGATAGCACTATTACACAGAGCGAAAAACAGACTGTATAATTTTCTCTATTCAAGAATTTTTACATGAAATGTCTTTCACATACAGAAAACAGAATAAACTTACCGAAAATGGATCGAACATCTGACCTCTTTTACATTTGTTGTCGTTTTCGTTTTCCTCGGTACTTTCTGTTTCTGCATTAAAATCGAGGAGGACACTGAGTGGGAAAGGAGACTCTGGTGACAGCACTCTTTCACATGACATAACTGGACCCAGGGTAGCGCCATTACACAAAGCGCAAAATACATTTCTATACGATACAAAGCTTGAAGACGATCCGTAGTAATCTACTCTGTGAGTATATATATCGCAAAGACGTTCTACTACGGGGATCCTCTTCCACCACTTGCCTGTGACGTTACATCTGTCTATGGACGCAGGATAACAGGGTCTCGTCAGCACCCCAGAAGGAGGAAGGCTTGTGACCTCACACGAATAGTTCAGTACCATTCTCCATAAATCTTCTCTTGTGGTAGCTTTCTCGAAGTTCTGCCATGTTCCACACTTAACTTGATGTGACCAGGGCTTGGTATCTGTGACGTCATGACACATGGCACAATAGATGTTTCTGTAAGTTATATGGGAGTCTATGACTGACACTGGGGTTGCCTGATCTCTGTAATTTATATCTGGCAAATTACACTTTCTTATAGTATCTTCATCCGTATAGAAAGGTTTCACAGGACATCGGCTTACCATAAAAACATGAGAATCGTTAGCCCATGTTGTCCAAGATCCGTCCTCGCAACTTAAGTAAGGAAATGGAACCAGTGGAGGGTGTGGAGAGTGTTGAAACAGCAGGTCTGGACAACAGTCTCCGTAGTAGGAGCACATTTCGTCACACTGGCACGGACTGCATTCGAATGTGCACGCACTATATTCAGTTCGATTGGTATTACATAGATTCGTGGACGAGCAGACCCATTCCGTTACATCTATCGCAAGAAATCGCTCAGATTGACTCGGATCTAATCGATAATGTGGGGGTAATATTGGGAAAGGAAAAGGGTGAATATCTCTTTCATTGCTGCTGGATGATGTCAGTTCGAAAGTTCGTTCATGTATAAATTGTGTAGTTGGAGATAGGACAAAATTGTTCTTCTCGCTGACGATCAAGGTAGTGCCATTGAGATCTACGTCTGTCTCATTAGTATCACGGTGAATTCCGAAAGACGGCGTAGCGAGGAAGGATAACCCACATACGAGGACGTAAACAAGCCAAAAAGTAGTTGATGTCAAAATCGTACCCATTTTTGGACAACCTTCCGGAAGCAGATATTTAAGTGAAGTGATAAAATAATGTGAAATCTGTTGCCTTTATACAGAATGGACAATGTTGTATGAGATAGCGTGGTACTAATGTCGTTTAATAATTTACATTGAACGCCTTCTATATTGATCTTGTTCTTTATTCTGTAAAGTCATTTAGTACGGGATATGTTAAAATGTACAGCTGTATGGTCCAAAGACCAGAGTATATAGACTTTTTGGGCATTGCTTCTGCCCGAATAGACATGGAATTATCTATATATACCCAAGGGAAGAGTGGTAACTTTGTCCGTCAAAAGAGTGCCATGTCCTAAATGTTGACTTTAGTACAATGTATATCAACCAAGAAGGTCAGGTAACCTTATCCACAGGCGTTTCAACGAATTGGGACCCGTCAATAATTTATTATGCTGGAAATGTTGTCTTTGAACGCTGAATCGTGAAGCAGTCCATTTGGTTTGTTGGGTTTGCAGTTGGTTCAATTCCTCATCATCAGTTTTATTGAAGAAACCGTAGTTTAACAAAGGTATCGAGGAAATAAGCTTGACGGTGAATTAAATTGTCGGTTAATTGCTATTTGCTGCTTTGATCGCCAGGAGAGATAAATTAATATGCCAAAGAGAAACAGCAATGCACGAAATAAGGCTAAAGACATACACCTCCACATAATGGCCGTTGTGATGATTGTAGAATATTAGCGCACACGGTCGACTAATCCCGATCGATTGTCATGGTATAGGATCTATGGTCCTATGCATTATCACGGTATCCTATCAATGACCAATAGCAGCAAGGTGTGAATGCCGATCCCTCATTTGTGATTCCACGCTTAAAAGTATGAGCGATTATGGGTGGGTACAGTGAAACAAGCCTTCTAACTCGTTAATAGCAGAAATCACAGTACATTATTATCCACAGAAATCTACCACCCCATTACACCACCTGAATTGAATTCAAGTAAAAGCTATCACTGGTGAGAAATTAGAGGAATAACGTGTTTTTAAACAGTCCGAGTCAGGACTGAGGATGAGATTTGGTAAAATCATGTTTTCTGCAGTACTTTGTTACTGTTTTGATACTATTGCAAGCTGACGGACAAATGTACAATTTAATTGTATTATTCTTGTGCAGGTATTATTTTTTTTCTACAAATCGGAATATATCATACATACGGGGCGCATTGGAACAGAATAATAAAATGGTGAAATTTACGTTCATCCTAAAATGGTAAGTGCATTATTTTGTTTCCGACATAGTAGTATTTATCCCATCGGATTTGATGAGTTTTACTAAACATTTCAATTTCAGTTCATCCGTTGGAATGAAAATCACACAACATTCGTGTTTGTAACGCAGAGGTCTTACATAGTAACTAACATAGCCATCGCTGTTGAATCGTCATGACAAAAAAAAAATTATTTGAAATGTATTTCGATTATTGTCCCATTGCACCCCAGTGAATACATGGGGCACATCGGGACACTTTTCTTGAATTTTATAATCTAATTCGGGAGAAAAGGATAACAGAATATAATATTGCAATACTCCCCTAACATGCATTAATATGGGGGAATGTTTCGTGTAAACCTGGCATGACTGATGAGATCATATACCTGGAGTGAACGTGTTATTTCATCATCCCATGTCCACTATCAGCATCAAGTCGCAAACCACGGCATAGACAAAATCATAGTGATTTTTTGTTAGACCATACATAGACGCATCCTTCTCCGGTGAGTGGCCAGTCTGAAACATGGGTTGGTAATGTGCTAGAGGCACTTATAGCGGAACAGGGAACTTGTCAATAACCCCGAAAATTAGGGGATAGGGGTAACCTATGACAACATATTTCCACTTGTGCTGCATTTTTATGTTACATGTAAGGTATCATTATGAAGGTGTGTGCATGTGCTACCACCTGATGGAAAATTTGTTTTGAAAATTAGGGTACACTAAAAAAGAGTTCAATAAAAAAGACAGCTGTAGATTCTCTACAGACCATGTGTAAGTTTTTCACGAAATAATTGCGTCATCTGCCTTCAACTACTTTTTCACAAGATGGTTCCCAGATCGATCTAATTTTGAATAAACATGAAATGTAGGAAGAATGGTCACATTATCAGACGTGTACCGAAATCTATTGACCAAATATTGCTATTAAGATACGAAGCGAAGGTATGTGTATGATCTACATGGTTCAGAAACGTTTAATATTACGGACAGGTGTCAGTTATGTGAGTCAATAGGTCATCATTCTGTCTGAGAAGCCCAATTAATGGTATGCTTTCATTTTGTTAGTTGATACGCAGATGAAATGACATCTGTGGCTCATTTACTGTTCTGTGGAATTGTATTCCCATGAGAAAAGTCATTAAAATTTGTTAAGTATAATCCATTGAATGGATCAGAAGTTTATACCATCACTTTGAGTTTTCAATAAACTTGTTTCGCTTTAGGATAAAAATGATAACCAACTTCGGGCTGTCGAGTGAGGCGAGGATTCGGGTGAGGATGTAGAGGATTGCAGTATTGTAAAATTCGGGTTTCGCAGTGTTGAATCTCTTAATACTGGCATTTCATATATCAGCAACTTGTGCTGATTTGCCATCTTTGCCACAACGCTTGGACACATGCGTTTAATTATATTAACCTAAGTTGCATTTCCATACAAAATCCGTATGGCAACAGTGAAATATGTGAAGGTCCCTTGCATGCCATTCTAAAGTGGATGATATAATTTACACAATGTATAAGTGACTAAATTGAAGACAAAGTACAGCTCTTCAGCCATATGCTACATCATATAAACAATCATTCGTAAGGTTAAATATTAGAATTCTCACGGACTAGCTTTGCATAGTAAAGCAAAGCAAGCACTCCGAAGAATGACAAGCAATTCATTTTGACTCAGTCTTTCGGTTCATTGTTCAAACCATCATCAATGAACCGAAATATTGAGTCAAAATGAATTGCTTTTCATTCTTCGGAGTGCTTATCTCGTTAGGTTAACATATCGGCAAAATATCTTTTGGGGCTGAATGTTTTTTTTCTCTTGGCGGTTTTATGAGATGTTATATTCGTGATCGAAAATTAAACGATTCCTGTGAATTCTGTATATGACTAATTATGAAAATGTTGATTTTAGATATATTACTTGTTATGGTGTATTGCTGTCAGGCCACATAATGTACGAGTCGCATTGACTCCCAGAGTGAGAGCCGCTTTGAGGGATTTTCTGCAGGATCACCTGAACGCAAATGTAGTCGGAGTGACTTCTTGGATTACCATTTTGACCTCCTAGGAATAGCCAGTCACTGATTATTTCTAAGTTAGTCGATTTGACAATCATGTAACTGATCTAGAGAATATTTTTTGGAAACGAAAGCATATTTCTTGGAAACAGAAGCATAATCAACAGGATCAACCCATCATCTTTCCTTCCCGGCCAATTTATACATACACACATTAGATCCTGAAAACGTGGTCTGTGATAAAGGCTTTCAGGATATATTGGCTCATGATCATTGTGTATCAAGTTGTTCTGGATAGATTATAAGAGGATCGGCCGAGAGTGAATCATGTGATGGTATTCCATATACGCGTGAGCTATGATGTCCATACACCAAAGACTTGAAGTCACAGGATGATGGTGGGCACTGAGTGTAGTGATCAACACTTTCTATGTACATACATGTAGGCCATTATATAAATCAGGTGATGGTAATCGGAGAACTATTAGTACGAAGGATCGCTTCGAATGTGCTCGTACGCTTTCAGTGTCCAGAGATGTGCAGCTCATCATTGGAGATGAAATGACGACCAGGGACGACGGAACAGGTGGTCCAATAATTTCAGAAGAAAAAATATAGTAAACAGTAGATCTAGATCTAGTATTTAGCTCTGACGATTTTTTAGAGAGAATGGCAACTGTGATAATCGTACAATCAGAATGCACCATAACAGTGTTTTGGATATGAAAATTCAACAATTTTCCAGGAGGGACGTCTGCGAAAGTCATAAGAAGTACTTAAAAAAAAAAAAAAATGTGCTGGCGATGAACTAATGCCAGGAATACGAAGAAATTATTTTATCAAATACTTGTGGATAAACCGGTCATTGTAAGTTATAGATGTTCCCTTGCAGACACAGACGAAGACATCTACACTCATTCTTTTGCTATCAATTAAATTCGGTGACATATTGATCTACTTAAAGGACGGTACATAAGCGCTCGGTAAAATATTCCTTACCTTCAAAATGTTGCCTTGTTTTTCTAACATCCGAGGCAGTTTAGATAGTGGAATGTTATGGAATATTGTATGCCTACCCAAGCCACGCACCTGGTGTTCGCCTCAAAGTGATGCTGTAACCTTTTGACCTATTCAATGGATTATCCTTAACAAATACTAAAATACAAATATTTCTCATTGGAAAACAATTCCGCAGAACAGTACATGAGCCACAGATATCCTTTCATCTGTGTATTAACTAGCAAAATTAACGCATACCATTAATTTGGCTTTGTAGGCAGAATGTGACCTACTGACCTCCAAAGCTGATACCTGACGTAATAGCAAACCCTTCTGAACCATGTAAACCATAGCCCTTACATATATCTGCACAATGGTATCTTAATTGCAAAATTTGGTCAATAGAGTTCGGTATACTCTGATAATGTGACCCACCCCCTAAATTTCATGTTTATTCAAAATTAGTTCCATCTGTGATCCATCT